>CM063187.1:57637500-57640000 GCA_031835075.1 Saguinus oedipus | reverse complement strand
ACAAGGACGCTGACCTCCCTTGGAGAAGGAAGTGTGTGTGTGTGTGTGTGTGTGTGTGAGAGAGAGAGAGAGACTCCTTCCACAAGGACGCTGACCTCCCTTGGAGAAGGAAGTGTGTGTGTGTGTGTGTGTGTGTGTGAGAGAGAGAGAGAGAGAGAGAGACTCCTTCCACAAGGACGCTGACCTCCCTTGGAGAAGGAAGTGTGTGTGTGTGTGTGTGTGAGAGAGAGAGAGAGAGAGACTCCTTCCACAAGGACGCTGACCTCCCTTGGAGAAGGAAGTGTGTGTGTGTGTGTGTGTGTGTGTGTGAGAGAGAGAGAGAGAGAGACTCCTTCCGCAAAGACGCTGACCTCCCTTGGAGAAGGAAGTGTGTGTGTGTGTGTGTGTGTGTGTGTGAGAGAGAGAGAGAGAGACTCCTTCCACAAGGACGCTGACCTCCCTTGGAGAAGGAAGTGTGTGTGTGTGTGTGTGTGTGTGAGAGAGAGAGAGAGAGACTCCTTCCGCAAAGACGCTGACCTCCCTTGGAGAAGGAAGTGTGTGTGTGTGTGTGTGAGAGAGAGAGAGAGACTCCTTCCACAAGGACGCTGACCTCCCTTGGAGAAGGAAGTGTGTGTGTGTGTGTGTGTGTGTGTGTGAGAGAGAGAGACTCCTTCCACAAGGACGCTGACCTCCCTTGGAGAAGGAAGTGTGTGTGTGTGTGTGTGTGTGTGTGTGTGAGAGAGAGAGACTCCTTCCACAAGGACGCTGACCTCCCTTGGAGAAGGAAGTGTGTGTGTGTGTGTGTGTGTGTGTGTGAGAGAGAGAGAGAGAGACTCCTTCCACAAGGACGCTGACCTCCCTTGGAGAAGGAAGTGTGTGTGTGTGTGTGTGTGTGTGTGTGTGTGTGAGAGAGAGAGAGAGAGAGAGACTCCTTCCGCAAAGACGCTGACCTCCCTTGGAGAAGGAAGTGTGTGTGTGTGTGTGTGTGTGTGTGTGTGTGAGAGAGAGAGAGAGACTCCTTCCACAAGGACGCTGACCTCCCTTGGAGAAGGAAGTGTGTGTGTGTGTGTGTGAGAGAGAGAGAGAGAGAGACTCCTTCTGCAAAGACGCTGACCTCCCTTGGAGAAGGAAGTGTGTGTGTGTGTGTGTGTGTGTGTGTGAGAGAGAGAGAGAGACTCCTTCCACAAGGACGCTGACCTCCCTTGGAGAAGGAAGTGTGTGTGTGTGTGTGTGTGAGAGAGAGAGAGAGAGAGACTCCTTCCACAAGGACGCTGACCTCCCTTGGAGAAGGAAGTGTGTGTGTGTGTGTGTGTGTGTGAGAGAGAGAGACTCCTTCCACAAGGACGCTGACCTCCCTTGGAGAAGGAAGTGTGTGTGTGTGTGTGTGTGTGTGTGTGAGAGAGAGAGAGAGAGAGACTCCTTCCACAAGGACGCTGACCTCCCTTGGAGAAGGAAGTGTGTGTGTGTGTGTGAGAGAGAGAGAGAGAGAGAGAGAGAGAGACTCCTTCCACAAGGACGCTGACCTCCCTTGGAGAAGGAAGTGTGTGTGTGTGTGTGTGTGTGTGTGTGTGAGAGAGAGACTCCTTCCGCAAAGACGCTGACCTCCCTTGGAGAAGGAAGTGTGTGTGTGTGTGTGTGTGTGAGAGAGAGAGAGAGAGAGACTCCTTCCACAAGGACGCTGACCTCCCTTGGAGAAGGAAGTGTGTGTGTGTGTGTGTGTGTGAGAGAGAGAGAGAGAGAGAGAGACTCCTTCCACAAGGACGCTGACCTCCCTTGGAGAAGGAAGTGTGTGTGTGTGTGTGTGTGTGTGAGAGAGAGAGACTCCTTCCACAAGGACGCTGACCTCCCTTGGAGAAGGAAGTGTGTGTGTGTGTGTGTGTGTGTGTGTGTGTGTGAGAGAGAGAGAGAGACTCCTTCCACAAGGACGCTGACCTCCCTTGGAGAAGGAAGTGTGTGTGTGTGTGTGTGTGTGTGTGTGTGTGTGAGAGAGAGAGAGAGACTCCTTCCACAAGGACGCTGACCTCCCTTGGAGAAGGAAGTGTGTGTGTGTGTGTGTGTGTGTGTGTGAGAGAGAGAGAGAGAGAGAGAGAGAGAGACTCCTTCCGCAAAGACGCTGACCTCCCTTGGAGAAGGAAGTGTGTGTGTGTGTGTGTGTGTGTGAGAGAGAGAGAGACTCCTTCCACAAGGACGCTGACCTCCCTTGGAGAAGGAAGTGTGTGTGTGTGTGTGTGTGTGAGAGAGAGAGAGAGACTCCTTCCACAAGGACGCTGACCTCCCTTGGAGAAGGAAGTGTGTGTGTGTGTGTGTGTGTGTGAGAGAGAGAGAGAGAGAGAGAGAGAGACTCCTTCCACAAGGACGCTGACCTCCCTTGGAGAAGGAAGTGTGTGTGTGTGTGTGTGTGTGTGTGAGAGAGAGAGAGACTCCTTCCACAAGGACGCTGACCTCCCTTGGAGAAGGAAGTGTGTGTGTGTGTGTGTGTGAGAGAGAGAGAGAGAGAGACTCCTTCCACAAGGACGCTGAC